>CAJPEV010000176.1:127391-172792 GCA_905338385.1 Darwinula stevensoni | reverse complement strand
GGTGTCCTACGGGGTTCCGCCGGGACCAAGCATTGAACTTCGAGATAAGCAGAATTTCGACTTATCAGGATTCGAGTTAACGAGTTTTCACTGTACTTGCAAATAAAGGTCATTGACTGTAAGCAAAAAAAAAATCTTGACTCAGATTGCCTCTGATTCAGTCGCCCCAGGAGGACTGTTGGTGGACATATTCTTCCTAGGTTTCTCTCTCCTCGGACAGTCTACAAACATTCTGTTTGATCTCTTCTCACCACAAGTGACCTACCGTCAAACTTCAAGGTTTATCTACACGCCTGTGACATGGCACATGGATATAATCTTCCTCAAGTAACTTCTCTTCTATTTGAGCTAGCGACCTGTTCTTGGGCTCATTCGAAAGCGCTTTTCAAACCCCTTTCAAACGCATGACTAGGTTTTGAAAAAGTACTAAAAGTTAACATTTCTTGAGGAGCTCATCGAAATGACCTTTGATCTCATATCACCAATCATTTTAGATTTTTTTTTAATTGAATGACTTGCAGACCAGACATAGCTACCTCCATGATGCATAAAAAAGAACTAAATTTAATGCTGATAAAAAGTATGCATTTTTTTAAATAAGAAAAACTACATATTTATTTTTTATGTTGCTCAGCAGTCAGCTATCATCTTGACAAATTTCAGACATCTGCTGAAGCCATGCCACAGTCGACTGTTTTGCATTTCCAAGCATATTATGTTCATGTAAAATCCTTATTCTATACACACAATGTCCACAAAATTAGAGATACCTCACTAGTAGCGTGTTGGACCGCCTTTGGCCCTCAAAACAGCATCAATTCGTCGTGGCATGGATTCCACGAGGTGCTGGAAACTTTCTGCAGGCATCCCGGCCCATGCTGCTAGCACAGCGTCACTCAGTTGCCGCTTGTTTGATGGCAGTACAGGCAAGCCCCGCACAGCCCGTTCCGCCTCATCCCAAAGATGTTCTATTGGATTGAGATCAGGGGATTGTGCGGGCTACTGGAGCAAGGTAAACTCTTGGGCATGTTCCTCGAACCAATCTATGACGATAGGTCACAACCTGACCTACCTAACCTAGGTTAGGTTATGCTGTAGCTGCATGGAAAGTTGAATGTAGGGGTATCTCTAATTTTGTGGACATTGAGTGTATAGACCCAATGCAACATGCACAGCATTTGTGTGCATGAAATAGAATCAAATTTAAAGTGTTCAGATTTACATGGAATTCAACGGAAATAACATCAACTCAGTTAAATGCATTTCCATAGTTCCCTATCATTAAGTGGAATATATTCTGTTTAATGAAATTCATGCAAACAGTTCCTAACTGCTCACCTACCCCAAGGGGCAGATAAATGAGTGGCGTAGTTGATGAAGTGCATGCCTCCCATGGCAGGGTACCTAGGTTTGAACCCAAACAAGTCCAGTATTTATTTCCAAGTGCAAGTCCCAGCATGCTCTGAATGGAGAGCCCCAAGCACTTGCCACTTCTATCTCAGGATGTGGGACATTTAAGATCCCCAATGGTGAAGACCAAACCTTGGATAGTGTATTCCCAGAATAAGCACATGGATCAAATCATGTCTCCAAAGGCTACTCGTGTTTGCTGATGTTACAGGGGCAGAGGGTGTAAATGGAAGGATGGGTTAGTTGGTGGGCAGAGTTAGGGTGCAGTCATGGGCCTATTATCTCCTAATTAATTTAGTTACTTAATAACTATTTATTGATTTTCTTCAAAAATTACAAGGTGCCCTAGCTAAAATGTTTCAAAGGTAGCCATATATCTTGTCTATTTACCCAATTATTTTCAGAATCTAATGGGGTTGTTTTTGATACTGAGAGGTCAAAGGCCATCAACATGTCCTCCATACAAAATGAGAAATTTTAGTATTTACCAAAACGTATCAATACCAATGGATAGGGCTGGAAATGAACTAAAAAAATGAGCCTTGGATGAAATCTCTAGCTTAATTAGGACAGAAGTTTCAAAGAGAGGACTGCATTGGGGTACAGGAATAAGGCATTTCAGCCTCAAATTTTGTGACCTCATACCAGAAGAACCAGGGGTCTAATAAACCCAATATTTGGTGTGGGTTAGTTTATTACCTTTGTTAAGAGGTACCCCTAATTTCATCCAAATCAGAAGGGGTCACCTGAAAAATGTCCTCCATGATTTGACATGGAATGATCCCTATGCAATACAAGAAAACACAAACATTAGTTAAGCAAAAGCCTATGAAGAGATGCAAAGTTAGCTCTAACATTATGTTTCTATGAGATTTTTGTCCGATAGTCACCATAATCATTATTGACCCTACATTATAGACCCTTTTGAATTCATCTACTCATCTGAGAAACCTTAGATTTAACAGCACTCCAGTGTTTGATGGATTCATCATTGCAATATTGCCCATTTGGATGAACTAGATTCTGGAATGTTTTCCTTCTAAGAATGTTGGGAACTCACAGTAGTAACACAGTAAAAGGTCTTATTGAAAAAAAAGGATGATTCAAGAAGGAAGCCCTTATATTTATTCAGTAATACAATGAAGTAGTCAGGAATTGTATGAAATAGACAAGAAATGTCAATGTAAAGTCTTTAAACTTGTTGTGGGAAGAACTTGCCATCACTGAAGAGAGAACTTGTTCAAGAAAAATGAACTGTTGACTATTCAGATACATTGTGGCCCATTATGACACTCAATCCAAGAAATGTAACATGCAAGGGAATGCCTACTCATTAATGTCCTGTACCATGTGACTTGGCACAAGGTACATTATTGGCCACACTGGCCTCCAGAAATATTTTTATCCTTTGCCTTCCAGGACCAATTTTATTGATTGTTTTTCTCTTCACAGCTTTCCTGGCAATGAATGTAGGCTGCATTCTGATTTTCCCACCCATTTTCCCCCTGGTTGCAGAAAATATGAAATTAACAAATTTATCCTGATTTTTGATGTTCCTCATTGACTTTGAAAACCACTGCATGACTGCTATAATTGAATTACTAGGATTTACTGTTAGGTTGACTAATCTCATCATGTCTTTGAATTTCTGGAGAGTCTGACTGGTAGGATTAGGATAAGAAGTTGATGGCACTTGGGGAGTAGTTGGAGCATTAGGGAGAGATGTTGAACCAGGATGTGATGAAGTACCATCATCCTGGTTCAGTGACGTGGAATCACCTTCCAGCACATTAGCACTGAGGACTTCTTGGACACTCAGGAAAAATGATAAATCTGGCCACTTGCCTCTGACAGCCAATTTTGCTCAAGTATGACAACCTGTGTGTTCAAGTACTGGCAGGTTGGGCAGGTGAGAGCTATTCATTGAGCCGAGAGCAAACTGATGCTTGCATAGTGCACCAGAAGCCCCTGCATGGTGTGCATATTCCATTAAATAAGTTTACCATATTCTTGTCACAAAAGGAGGAGTTATTTTAATAAATTTCTTCTCCAATAAGACTTGCAGTTGATTCTTCAACCTATATAGGATGAATACAATAGCCACTAAATCACAAAATGTTGAATTGCTGTCACAGGTACTTGCTAATGTAATATGTAGAAATTAGGGTGGTTCTGAAATGCTTATGTTAAATGCTAATTTAAATGAAATCAGAACTTGCTTTCTGGAAGAGACATATGAGATGCTGCCAATCCTGAAGTGGCACCTTGTTTGCTAAAGCTCAGAGCCATTGCCAAATTACTTGCAGAACATAAGAAAGACAAAGGAGCCACTGAGATCTGGGCCATACTTGTGCATGAGTTACTGCTGTTGTGTCATCTGTCATGAAAGCCCCTGGTGATGGCTTCCCTGAAATGCATAGGGGAAAGTTTCTTTCATCAGTAGAAAACAAGGATTATAGCTATGAAAAAATCATAATCACATTAATGCCATCATATCTTACACTTGAAAAGTGCCTCTGCTATAACATGTTGCAATAAAGATTTTGGCAAGTGGCAAATCTAACCAAATCTGATTTTGAGCTAAATTTGTTTTCATATATACTTTTGAATTGTGAAATACATGCATGATGTATATTCACCTATGATTGGCAGATGAGAATGAAAGATGATTGTTACACTTTTGTTATAATGTTCATATAGGAGGCTTGAGAAACATCTTGGAAACTAATTAGGGGCCCTGCATTATCTACCTTCAAAATGTCTGGCCTTCATGCAGTAGAACTGCAATTGGAACATTCTCCCCCCCCTTTGGGTGCAGTCAAAAGCAGAGTAATTGTTGTGTGTAGGATCACAACTGCTAATGCTATCGACAAATATATCAGATGCTGAAAACAGTTTGTGCCCACTGCATGATGGGGGGGATGCCACAAGAGCTGCATAAGGGCTGGTCTCTTTTCACTCAAGAGCCTTTTGCTCGATGAGTCAGCTTGCCAGTTTCTTATTTTTTGCAATCAGGTCAAACATGGGAGAGAAAAGCAAAGTACATCTCCACTCATCTGAAGGAGGATTGGAAAAAGGAAAACCACTCATGATATTGTGTTGAAAGGTAAAAGAAGAAATTACATCTTGGGGCTTGTGTGGCTAAAAATGATGTCAAATGCAAGTCACATAGCACAGGACATGGATAACCTTTTGCATGCATCATTGCATTGGATGCCTTCCCCACACGGTTTTGAAATAACTTTGCAATCTGAACTCCACATAAAGTTTCTTGATCACCAAAGGCAAGTCCTTCCTCATACATGTTTAATATTCAGCATTGCCAAATTTTTCTGCCTGTTTCACATCATTCTTGGTCAATTCATCAAATTACTGAATAACTTGGTGTGGTTTATTTTATGCATCCAGCCCTATTCCCTCATGAATTGCTGTCAGAGTTGCCACTAGTCTTTGCTTCTATTGTTCTGAGGAGGGAGATCTTGAAATGGAATTGATTACAAAACTCATGCTAACATGCCTAACGTTGCAGACACGTTTTGTTGGCAACACAAACAAGGTTGGCCTGCCTTGCTCTGTCGATGTATGGTAAGATAACCCTAGTCCTACCAAGACCGACTCAAAACTTCTCAGGACCAGTGGCGTGTCCAAGGGAGGATATATTTTACCCGACTCTCAAACAAAATTTTCAATTTGGTCATAAATACAGGGTGGGATAACAATTTTTCATATGTCCCCCCCCCCGCCCATCGGGATTTTCTGGGCACGCTGCTGCTCTGAACTCCTGCTTTTCTGATAGAGGGAACCTGTTGCAACATAGAGGTCGCCATTTTTCTATGACATTTGGCGGGCTGTTCGATTGGCTGTTCCAGCTGCAGTGCTTGAACGCGAGTACTCAATATTCCTTCGAGGAATGGGTAACCCTTGAGTCAAGGAAAAGGTCACATTTCCTGTAGACACACCTTTACCACTTCCAATTAGAAATTCAAAGGTACTTTAATTTAGTTTGTATCTAGATTTTGGTGATCCTATTTGAATATTCCAGTCTTTGGTCTTGGAAAGCGGAATTTTCAAATAATCACCTTATTAGATATCACTAGAAAATATTGGGTTTTGTGCCATGTCTTTCAATACCAGACCAATAATATTGAGAATTTGGTCCATTTTGGACGTTTGTGTCTAGCAATAATGTCTTCACTCACCTTATTTTAATTAATTACATCGTAGTCACCTGGAACTGTCGTATTTCATGGAACATGTTACCTCATCCTGTATTTTCTTATACCAAGAATTTCACAACTGATAAGTGGCTTTTTAAAATAAAAAGAAATCCACTCCGACAGTCACAGGATTATCACATTACGAATGGGGACCTTCCACTGCTTCAGCTGTTTCCTATTCCCACAGCAGATGAAGCTCATTGCAATCGATTCGTCGAGATTCACTTTCTGCAAAATTGCAGTGACCATAGCTACTGAAACAATAGCATAGCCAGGATTTCGTCAATCGGGGAGGCAAAGTGAAACGGTGGGGGGAGGGGGGGCTTACTTCTCACCTGGCTGGCGGATGCATTTAGACAGGAGTTTGGGGGGGGGGGGGGGCTTGAACCAAACTTGGGGGGAAACCAACTCCCTCCCCTCGCTACGCCACCGATGCAAGGTATCACTCCGCTTCGTTAAGCTCAGCGAACTCTAAGGCAGTGTTTCCCAAACGGTGTGCCACCAGTAAGGCTTAGGTGTGCCGTGAGATTTGAGAGTTGACAAAAAAAACTAAATAACTAAAACTAAAAAAAACTTAAAAACAAAAGGGAACGCCATCTCTCAGTGGAAAACGAGCTAAGTTGCACTATCACGCCTCGTATCAAACTGCTGTGTTTAGTGAAGCAAGCACAAGTTCCCCATTCAAAGTAAGTAAATGGCTGGGTGTGCCTTGTAAAGTTCGTGTCCTTCGGTGCCGCAAATAAAAAAATGATTGGGAACCACTGCTCTAAGGGACCACAAAAAAAACGAGTCGTCTGCTCGGGCAGAAGTATAAATCACGAAAGAGCCCGGGGTTCCACGCCACTTCTTTCCATAAAGTCGTTCATCGTAAGCAAAGCCTCCTGATGGGGGGGAGGGAAGAGACGGGACTCGTTTTTAATCGCTTTTTTCTCCCAGACGGGTAGCTCATCGGTAAGAGTATTGCATCGAGATAAAACGCCCTGGCTCACAGGTTTGTTTCTGCGATGTTATTTTTTTTAGCTAAGAGCGAACTTCCTGCTTTCCTTATCATTCTTATGCAACACTCGCGCCAAATAATCGCTTTGTTCCAGTGAACGAGACGAATACATTTGCTCCCTTTAAATTTGTTTCCGTCAGTAGTGACGATTACATCCATATTTTCCATTGGAAATCATGGACAAAGCTGATTTTTCAGTAATCACTTCTTTTCTTTTTCATGCTTTCTGTCCGTAGTTGCCTTAGAAACTTGAGAACTCGATGCGCTTGTGCCACCTCCAGCTTTATTCGGGGTTGTCAAAACACCGACCAAAACTGGCAGCTCCCTTCCAGCCCTCTCAACTGGCGGTTCCGTAGTGGACGAAAGGCGGGGTTGCTGGCCGAACTCCAAAAATCCTGCATCTGAAATCCTACTGTTAACCTCACTGAGTTAAGAAGGAGAACTGGGGGTGGCGCGTTACGAGATGGACTGACCGCATTTAGAAGCCTTCTTGGTTGGTATCAGAGCGGCTCTTCTCCATTCACTCCAGTGGGATTTCTCTCAATTTCTCTTTCCAGTTTTCTTGCTGATGTGAACATTATGGAAGGAAACCATTGTATAAGAAGCCCAATTATTCAATGTTCAAGGTTCACCTAGGAATGTCTTGAGGTGGTTCCGCCAAGTATGACGCCCTGTGTCAAGGTGGAACGTTCGTGTAGCATGAGATCGGCCTATCCCTCTTGATGGATATTTTGGGGGGAGAAATGTCTCTTAGAGCTATGCTGCGTCCTTTATTTTTGTTTTGCCCCATTAAGCCCCTTCTTAAAGCAAGTCACGGGAAGGGAACTACCACAAGGCCACTTAACGCATTCTACGCATTAACTACCCTACAAGTAAAGAGGTCATTTTGCAACCTGAATCTCGCTTTGGGTTTACTCAACTTCAACCTGTTTCCTCTGGTTCTGCTACTACCATCGAGTTGGAAGAATCCACTACACTTCACGTATTCCATTTCCTTGATGTTCTTCGAAGCCTGGTTAGGTCCCCCTCGTTAGCCTTCTCTCGAGCAAGAAGAACTTCAGCGTTTCTAAACGCTTCTCTTGCAAAAATCCTCGTGTCTCTTTTATCATTTACGTAGCACGCCTCGGAATTTCCTCGAGCGCCGTTAGACCACATTTATTTGCAGGTCTCAAAAATTGAACGCAGTACTCAAGATAAGGTCTAACCAGAGCTGCATACAATAACGCACGAGCTCTTGGAGAGTTTCATAGGGCTAATGACATCTGGCCTACGAAGGGTCACGGCTGGGCATATGCCTCCTATTCTGTAGACTGCTCCAACCTTCCCAGCGGTGGATTTTTCAGTTTCTCCGCCGATGCTTTCCATAGACCGCTTGGGACTCTATGGATCGCTTCGCACGTGAATAGCCAAGACCATATACTCGAGGCTGCGGTCGATTCCCGATCGCTCTTTTCTGCCATTAATCCTTCGAGCGCTGAGTTTTGACCTGACCTCCTAAGTGATCCGCGTACGGTGTACGTTAAAACTGCATGAAGGGTTAATCTAAACCGAAGCTTTGGATCCATACGCATGATGGAAAGAAGTATCGGAACGACTCGATGGGGTCTATCGGTTTCTCTGAGGATCGATTACGCTTGCTGTGCCGGGGCTGCTTTCCATCGTGTAAGCATTTAGGAGGAAGTTGATTTTAATAAACGGGAAAATCACGTAAAAAGTGAATGGTGACGAGCCGCCATGATATTAACTAGTATGGTTTTCCGATTGCAGCACGCCTCGCCATGGTCCTTGGAGGTTTTCTAGGGACTTCGGTATAGGCATGGTAAGCATGACATCGATTTAGATTTTGGGTTCGGGTGCTTTAATTTGATCCGCATCTGGCAATGAAAGTAGTAAAATTTTCACATTCCGTCACCATCCATTGACACAAGACTTAAAGAGAAAAAGTACGACCTGCACGGAGTTTTTGCACGATGTGAAGCGTTTGAGAAACTTTTTCATCGTGGATTTCATGCTTTCTACGAATCTTTATTTTTTTTAAATTATTGGTAAGGTAACACCAACCATACTTGCGGTTGGAACCTGTCTAGCCATCGCGATCGAGTATTACGTGGTGACGACTCCGGAGCAGAAACGCAAGCCACCGGAAGTTGCTCGAGGACTTCTTCACGCTCGACGTGGGCGAGAAGATGCACGCAGCATGAACATGGAGCAAAAATTTATGCAAATAAAGCGAAATTCGGGTCTTCCCTGTCGCCTTAATTCGAATGTCACCGCTTAAAATGCGGAATATCGTTTCTTCACCCATTGATGGGTGAAGAGATTTCACCCAAGTAGAGATTATAGTCTTTGTAAACTGCAAGAGTTTGCAGCTGAAATTCGCAGCAATAAATGGGATGTTCTTCGACTTTTCCATGGACGGGAGCCGTCGACGCATCCGAGCAGAAACAGCGGAACGTCGCAAATGCCAGATGCAGCAACCATGACCACTTATTTTCAACATTTCTGGTTCCATTGCGAATGATCACAGAGAACGAGCGGGTGGGCACTCTCAAGTATCCACCAAATGCAATATTGCACTAAGACATGACCATCGGATTCTAAACCAAGTACTCCCGCAAACCGGAAGGGTCCCTATTGCTTCAGACTGAATGGAAAAAAAAAAAAACAAACGGAAAGTGGGTTTTCTTTGTGAGGCAGTGTCAGGCAGAAATGTCACGTTTAATGTAGTTTAGTATCGCTGCTTTCAACACTCTTCAGCAAAATGATGTCCATAAGTCCATATCTAATTTTTTTTTCCCCTTAATTATTACACATAATAATATGGTGTTTATGCATCTAAAATGTCCGCGCGAGCACCATGAGCTTCAGGTTTTGACAATTTTCCTTGTTTTGGGGCTAAACTTAACGTGAATGTTACCTGTTAATGGCTGCTCTCGGTTCATTGATGATTCTGGTTCCGATTTTTGCAACTGCCGCTGGAGTGCATTCAATCGTCTGCCAGAAAATGGGATTATCTGGAGTGGGATTATGTCCGATTCAAAAACTAACAATATCACAAGATATGCTGCGGGTATAACCGAGACCTAAAACACAAACTCGATCAAGCGAGCTGTGGAAATTTTGGTCAACATCATAACAGGTGGAGAACATGGATCGATTTCTTCACAAGAATTTGTGCTATACATTTGCACTGTGTCTTATACATATATGTACAAATGCTCACGTTATCGTAGAGAAGAACCGTTCGTCTCGACCAACGCGCAGGAAAGCGAATAGATGTGATAGGGTCATGTAGGTCATAGGGTCATAGGTTCACGCCACTTCACTTTCCTTTCCCCCTCGCCCCCCCCCCCCTGGCAGTCAGGATATAAACGGACTGCCTGACTTCCCCGTTCAAGTCAAGTGAAATGCTATCTGACTCGAGTGGAACACTAAAGCCTCACGACGCTTAGGCCTGGTCCGTGACCGCATCCAACAACAGAGGAAACCGACTCACGTTTCGAGGTCTTCACCATATCCACGTCGGACGACAGCCGACTTCCATGCCCCATCGCCAATCCTGGGATTGGAGATGGGGCATGGAGGCATCGTCGAGAACAGAACAGAAACCCAAAACGTTCACAGACGAAAGAACTTTACGAGACGAGGAAGAGAGCCATGCCCCCCCCGTCCTGGCCGACGCCTGCTGAAGGAGGGCGAGGTTACGTGGTTTCGCGCTTGGACCCTCCTGCCTGGTCACGTGACCCGGTCAGCTCGTCTCATTGGCCGATCGAGGAATGGTCCACCCCAAAGACCTTACACTAAGAAGACTTGGCACTCTGTGGCGGCGCCTTTGATGTCGGGGAAACCTCCTGCCCTGGTGTTTGACCCCGGAACTACGCAGAACTGACCAATGGGATCATTGGATTGGAATGTCGCGTGAAATATGGCTGTCTCTGGATGCAAGTACTGCGTCTACGTACCACGCCAGGAGAAATTTGGCCAAATGGATGGAGATGTTCCGTTGCATCGGTTTCCCAAGGATCCGGAAAATCACGCGCATGTGTTCGCCTAGGGCTTTGCACTAGGCCTATGGTCATGGCATTACATATTTGTAACATGCGATTAAAGTAAAATGCTGAGTAACCTCAATGACCCTAACGAAAAGGTCAACATTTTCGCGTCTCGGATTGACAGGCCTGTTAGAATGGGATGACTTCAATTTTGAAGGGACAAAAACAGGCTGTGGATAATTATCTTGCAGGTTCGCTTTGGATTTACAGCTGTACTAGAGCGGCCTGCGGCCGCTACGCTGGCCGTGTAATAGATTAAAAGTTTACCAAAATTGTTATGGCCTAGAATGGCATAGTCTTGTAGGCCTCGCGCGTTAAGAGTGACGGCCGCCACAACTTTCTGTCTCTTTCAATTAAAGTATTAGATATTAGATTAGATTAGATGTTCTTGGGGTCCATTTGGGTTACAGCTGACTTCAACTCGCGTACATTGTTGCTGACAGCTAAGGAAAAATGTTCTCGGCAAAAGATGAGATTGCCATTGGGATTCAGAGATCTCCAGTTCACAAAAATAATGCAGTCCGTAAATTAACAAAAAATAAACTGATTCCTTGCTACATTGGTAACCAACGCAGCATGCATCGTCTTGCAATTCTGTCTGAATTCAAGAATCCTAGCCCCCCCGGGGAGATTCTCCGAACATTGTTTTCCCAACTACTCTTCATGGTCTTCTACCAGCCATGTCAATCAGTCACGCGCAAATGAAATGGCGTCAGAATACGGGCGCGATTTCGTTCAAGAGACACTAGCGCTATGCTCCAGGAAGCGTTGACGTTAGTTCGAGGGCCAACCACCAGGGCATAGACCGCCATTGCGGTTACCCTGCTTTCGCGCACTGTCCTTGCTTCTTAGTATAAGGTCTTTCATAGACACCAGCCGTGAATTCCTAAGTTTCTTTGCATGCAAGTGGTTCTCATTGGGAGTATGAGCTTGTTTATCGCCTAGGCTCCATGATTCTGTCTCGAATATGAGGATACTAAATAAGAAAGTATCAGATTTTATTGATTGCTATAATGAGACTAGAAAAAACATATGGGGTGGTACTAAACACTCTTGTGAAGGATGATTCTATGGAAAGAGGGAAGTGCGCTCTTGTGTACTGAACAAAAAGCGAGTCTCATATCTCCATCTAGTGGCCTAGAAGAGAACCTCAACATTTCCACAAAAAAAAACTTATACGTGGGGGACTGGGACTGGGATACTTGGGAACATTGGATCACCGTGTCAGTCTATTATTGAATCGATGATGGAATGGCAATATTGGGAAGTCAATATTTGGCCAATATTTGGCCGGTATTGGCAATGATGGCAAGATGTAAATAGACATCGTGCTCAATGTTGGTCCAGCATTGGTCATAGGGTCAAGGAAAAAATGTTATTCCCTATTTGGCTATGCTATATACAGGTGTTCGTATTTAAACGCAATATAGGAAATATTTTGCCGCCTGTTGGTGGAGTTCGGCAAATGTTAAAAGGCCCACCGGGTTGCATATCTGGAAGGATTAAACCTATCCCTGGTGTGTTTCCTTGCAGATATGCAACCCGGTGAGCTAAAAGGCACGCCCTGAATTCCACAAACAGGCGGCAAAAATTTCTCCATGTTGCGTTTAAATACGAACAGGCTAATCTCCCATAGCTCAGACAATCTCTGTCAGGTTGCGGTTCGGGAGCGGGGTTCCTTCCCCCTTGCCTAGATCGGTCTGGGTGGGACTGGCACCATTGTGACCATGGGAACGTATTCCCGATGGAGATCTACTCCCCCCTATGCAGGCGGGCTTTAATATGTATTCTATTATTATTGTAATATTCCACGGCCTTTTTCGCCAAATGTGTCGGATGGAAGGAAGGTTAGACCTAGCCCAAAGCCTTGCATCCCATTTGTCTTTCGAGAATTCGTCGGAGGAGATGAGTTGTGCCAAGGATTGCGCTTTTTTGTAAGATAGTCGGGTTCAGTGATGGTGCATTTAACTTCTTCAGATGGTACTGGAAATCCTTGAGAACCACTCCTGTTGCTCCGACAATGACGGGGACGATGCTGGNAGAGAGAGAGAGAGAGAGAGAGAGAGTGTAAGAGAAGTTATTTGGTGCCGAAATTGTTCGAAACTACCCAAGGGCAACAGAAAATGCCCAACCTTTGGACCCAGAAGCGTGGGACTTGGAGATGAGAGTTCAAGTTATTAGAGACAGCCTGCAGGTATGGGGCAAGGCTAAAAGAAGTTAAAAAGAGAAGGGACAGCGAAGGATCCTATCCTAGAAATTTGTCAGGCAGCCTGCGTCGTCAGGAGGTTGAGGCCACAAGTCTGACTTACAAACCCTATCCAGAGAGTTTCTGCCGTCAGGTGCTACGGCTGTAGAGGTAAATAGTAGAGGTAGTACTTAATGCCCCAGAAGCAATCCCGGCTTAAGTCCATCTGTCAGTGCCACAATTAAACAATCGATTAGCTCGACCAGCCTCACAGCTGAAATGCATGGTAGACACAAGCCTAGAACGGAATGAAGCGAGAGCATGGCTTGGGAGAGCTCAAGCCTATGAAGGCTTGAGCCTTCTCTTACTCTATCTGTGCACCTTGGTTGGGGGCAGTTTACTGCCCAGCCAGGTAACTGCCTATTTAGCCAATATCTTTCTTTAATATTAGGTCCATTACTATATATATATATAGAGAGAGAGAGTGAGAGAGAGAGAAAGAGAAGTTATTTGGTGCCGAAATTGTTCGAAACTACCCAAGGGCAACAGAAAATATGCCTATATATATATATATATATATATATATATATAGGCAGCAGCGGACATATATAGGCATATACATATATATATTATAAATATTATTCAAAAATGCGATTTAAGAAAGTATCGTAGTGCTATAACACTGCTATAATATTCACGCAACGTTCAGTGGCATAGCGTGGTTGGCATGGGCCCTGGTGCAAGGAATGAAACGAGGCCCACTGTCCAATTTATTACTATTGAATTATTTGGAAGTCATATTTTTATGATTTTCTTCGGCAGTATATAAATCGTCGTCGGTAGCTGAAGTCAGTGTGGAAAGCAGTGGCAGATACAGTTTTTTTCCATAGGGTCCCCCCCCCCCCCCTCATCTACCACCACCTTCTGTCCTATCGCCTTTTTCATTTTTCGTGGGGGGTAAAAACCCTGAATATCTATTTCACAGGAGCTAATAAACATTAATTTATGTGCTTTTCACATTTAAAAAATAGACTGCGAACTTAGTCAGAGGAGGGGCAGTCGCCCCTCCCTGCTACTTTATGCAAAGTCTTAACGTGTTCAATTTCCTTCGAGGGCCCCTGTGAAAGTGGAGCCCGGGGCAATAGCTTCCTTTGCCCCCACCCCCTTAATCCGGCCCTGGGTGAATGGTATTTGAAGTGGCCACAACTTCATTTAACCTCACGAAGCCTCGTCCCAGTGGCGAGATGTCTTTGTGCAGTGTCGCGTTGAATTCCTTTGATTCCTTCTGACCTTCCTTTTTGGCTGCTGGCTCTCACCTCGTCCCGATGCCAAGGGACTCCCAGCTAACGCCCCGCCCGCCCCCCCCCCCCCTGCCTTCCCCCTTCTTCGTAGCTCGGCGTCTGGGCCCCTCTGACCCTTGGGCCCCGGTGCAGTTGCACCGCTAGCCCATTCGGTAGCTACGCCACTGGCAACGTTGGACTTGGACTTTCAACGTCGATGACATTGTATTGACTTTGGGGGAACGTTCCCACAGCGCTACTATGTTTGCTGGGTGATAACTACCGAAACCCGTTTCATGCGATTCAAAGCACCCATTGCTAGTTGCAGTAATTACGTCCAATTCGCTTGTAGAAGCCATATTAGAGGGCAGGAAATGAGACAGATCATCTTGTGATCAGCCGAAAATTCTATTGATGACACTTTCTGATACGCTAAGGCATAGGCGTTGAACCCATGGGGGCAAAGGGGCACGTGCCCAACAATGTTATTGGGGGCCTTGCCCCCAGAGAACAAAATGTTGCTTCATGAAAGATATGATTTTCCTATCTATTTAGCCCTCCCCCCCCCCGCGCTCGTCAAGCAGCTACCATAATAATACTGAGCTACCCCACTGGATCCTGGAACGATTTCGTCTATGTTATTTCAGGAGCATTAGGACCTTACCCCTCCAATATTTTTTTAGAAGTCGGCGCCTATGCGCTAGGGAGATTCTTACGTGGAGCACCAAAAAATATTGCTCTTTAATTTGCGATATGCCAAATCTCCTTTCTAGGATGACTCTTCCTTCATGTAACCTCTAAAACACGTGACCCCAATTAATTTTCTGGAACTTCATCAAAGTACTTTTTAAGTTGCTTTTCCTAAGAGCAATATATAAAATTCCGCAAGTAGGACGTATTCTTGCCCTGCAGGATACAGCAAAACTTCAAGGAGAAAGAAGTTGACTCTCTGAACATCCTGATTCAACCCCACGAATCCACATCATTTGAGAAACTTGCTTGGCCACCTCTGTCACCGTGATTTGTTTTACTTTCTTCATTTGGGAGACGGATGAATTCATTGCGTGTGAAATGGAACCTCTTGCAAGAAAAATACCATTTGTTGAACAAAAGCCACAAGAATTTCCCGATTCCGTCAGTAACTCACTGGGAGGACGGATCATCATCCATCATTGGCGCCGTACAGAAAATAGGGAAGTGATAAAGCATCTTCGATTCGGGCCCAAATTCCGCAGCTGGAGAATTTGATGCCAATTAGGACTGTGACAAAAAAAAGTCGCATCAAGATCAGCAAAGACAAAAGGTAGATGCATCGGAACGCATGGTGAAGAATGAAATCGAGAAGCATATTTGACACTGGCTGGCCCTAGGTTTTCCGTATAAAGTCACAACTGTGCTCGCCTCTTGCAGTGTAAGTCGAAGACGCTCAAGATGGCTGCGGACTGGGATGGGGACAAGGACAAGAAAGAAGGAGTTCTAATGTGCAGTAAATTTCGAGAACGCAATTAGCATCCATTGCTTTCGTTTAATTCCTTTAGGCCTAGGAAGATGTCATTCCTGGATTTCATCACATTGGCTTCCTTTGAAATAGCCATTTCAATCTTGCAGATCAGTTTTATTGTTCAGTTAGTAACGTACCATTTTTCTTTCAGAAGTGAGGTTTTTGTTTATTTTATTCATGCAAAAAATCCCGTCAACATAAACTGGCCTATAACGAGACTAAGTGAGCTATTTGGCCCTGGCCTAATATTATGTTATGCCAATCACACTAGCGTCGTGTTAATGTCACACCTATCCCGTCAATTCGCAATTCCTTATCGAGGAAGTTGCATGGCGCCTCGATTATGAAAATGATTATTTCAATACATCTGAAACCTAACTAGAAAACTTTCAAATCCTAATAACAAGCAAATCATACTTGGTGAAGGAGATGTTTACAGTGTGGATGAGGGGGATAGTAACAGTTATTGGAAGTAAGCTTAGCCAAGCAACATTCTGAATTACAAACCCTGTTATTCCTTAACCAGTATTGTGGCAATAAGGTGGTACAAGAATCATTCTATACCAATTGGAGGGCATGTGGATCTTACTTCTTTTCCACACTAAAAAATTTGATGCATGGAAATGCATGTGAATGAGTATAGGATGTCTCAGTATAATTGGTTTATTTTTATTTTGTATTTGTTTTCTCATGAATGCTTAGGTTTAGGATGTAGAACATCCTCACATGACAGCAGTGTTCAGATAAACTATGGATAGAAAGCACATGAATCCCAATGTTACATTAATTGAGAAATCCTCTGCCAAGAAAACAAAAAGGTAAAAATGTGAGTGCAACTCTGAGATACCTTGTATAATTATGCACTGAAGCATGTATGCATAAATATATAGTGAATACATGTTTTCACATTGTATATAATTTGAGTGATACCAGGAACAGTATACTTGTGATCTATCATACTTGAGGTTAAGCATAGGGGAATAAATGGTAATACATGCCTTTTATGATGTGGTATATATAGCATGGTTAGCTGATTTAATTATGTGGGTAAAAAAATATGATTTAAATCACCTTCCTCATATTAAGGTGTTTGATGGAGTTTGTTCAAATGATATCATTAGTGGTGTCTTTGAAACTCCTGTTTATATATGGATATATGTTCCAGGTATTCTTAAAATATGGAAACTTAGGTCTAATATGTCATAGTAGTAGAAAAGTAGCTGATAACTACACTGGTTTCCAAAACTTAAGGAACACATTGAAAATCTATGGTATGATGAACACCATGTGAATGTTGTGGGTAAACTAGCCATAAACATGTTGTTGGATGTAGACCAGATGATCCCCGTAAATGATTGTGATCCGGAAGGCGTAATGGCACGCCATCTCAATGGTTCCTTTCTGTCATTTTCAGGATTTGGCTATCTTGAAACTAACTGCTTGCCATCCAAAGGTGAACTGCGCTACCCC
The DNA here is from genome assembly GCA_905338385.1 of Darwinula stevensoni. Classification (NCBI taxonomy): domain Eukaryota; kingdom Metazoa; phylum Arthropoda; class Ostracoda; order Podocopida; family Darwinulidae; genus Darwinula; species Darwinula stevensoni. Next base: position 155,680 of record CAJPEV010000176.1, on the reverse strand, counting down.
CTCTCAGAGCACCGTCTTTTAAAGACGTGATTTGCATATCAGCAGGCAATCTCTACCAACCTAATTTTTAATGCACCCATTATATCATGCATGAAATGTTTGCTGTGTATAATCTTTAAAGTAGTTTTGTCAAAAAAGTCCATTACAGAGTTCCTCCAGAGTGGCAATCATATTGCCATCAGAACTGTCATAAAGGGGCCTCCCTGTAGTGATTGACAACTTTGCTGTGTTGGTGCATTTGTAAATACAAGGGTCATGTCAGAAATCATATTAAGCAATTTTTTAAGCAACAAGAACATTATATATGGATATTTATGTATCTATAAAACTTTCTAATTTCTCCCCAAGATTTCCTTTGCAGAATTTCTTGAGTGTGGCAATTGCAAAAACTGCATTATAGCATCAGTACTTGCAGTTTGGCTGATGTTTGCTACCACTCTATTCATTCCTATGTCAAGGTGGTTGAATGCACAAAACTGACTGCCAATGATAGGATCTTTCAGCTTGGAATCTGGTCATTGTTGCAAGGGTGCAGATCAGGTGTTTATTGTGGATGTTCAGTTACCTCTGAACCCCTTCTTGGAAGGAGTATACTGAGAATGTGCAAATTCCCAGATAGCAAGATATGAAAATATAAGGGGCCATATATTTTAATTCTTATATGATTTAATATTATTTTGTCAAGCCCCATATGTTCAATAAATTTTCATATCTGGAATTGGAATATATGGTCTTATATGAAATTTCACATGGGTGAGCAGAAGCATGTCATATAACCAAGATTAAGCATTCTGCTTAGTTGGCTTGAATGATTCTGAATTTATTTCTGGCACGACAAATCTAAACCTCACATTAATTGCCTTCATTGTGGACTTCCCTAAGAGGGATTGGGATTGGGATCTTAGACCTATGTCATGTGAACAGATGTGGAAAGGACTCCGTGTACTGAGAGCTCCATCATGTCATACTTAGAACTTAGGACAGTCAACCTGCTGACTCTGAAAGTCACAAACCAAGTTTTATTTTAATTATGACTTTTCTGAGAATGGTTGGGAGATAGTGGTTGTGGTTGATTCTCTGTGCCAGTTGATACTGAATTTGGAATGGACAAAGTTTTATTGCTGTAAAAGTTGATTGGCTCCCATGTATTGCATCTTACGAGGTTGCAAAATTTTTTTTGGAAAACATTTCAAGGTTTAGAATCATTTAATGCTGGTTCAATGATTTCTGTTTGTCAGAGGATTATCCAAAGGTGAGCCCTATGAAGTGTGACTTCTGAAGAGGAAGTCCTTCAGGTTTAAACTCTGCAAAAGGGAGAATGACAAATATTATATCAAAAGATAGATCAAAAGCTGAGGAAAGGGAATAAGAAATACCAGCCATAGTGGTTCAAAAACTTGATGCCAGAAATTTTCGAAAAACAGAACATATAACCTCCAAAGAGTCAATAGGTTAACTAACAGAAGTTCTCTATTCATGTTATTTTTATCGAGGGGATTGACAAAATTTTTTTGGTGCCCCTTGCATGTATCACATTTTATGCTTGTTCAGATGGTGAAGACTTCCCATGTGGCTAAAAGGAAGACTAAAGGAAGTCCATTTCATATCTGAAATGATCTTGATATTTTCAGAATTTTGTTATGCCCACAGGGAATAAGAAAGTAATGCTTCATAATGTGGTCAAAATAATTTTATTTGAAACTTAGGATTAGAGAGATAGAATACATAAATAAGTGACCATTATGGACTAGTTCATCAAGTTCCAGTAAATCATGTGCTATAACCCAGTGGTCCCCAGACTTCTTTGAATCGTGACCTACTTGCCGATGTTCAGAAAATTTTGCGACCCACCAGAATCCAGAACGAGGTATTTTCAAAGGAATCATGACATGAAGAAAACTGATAGACCCTTTCTGCAGGGGCATTTTTTATCCCGAGTGGATGCGGATATAGTGATTTTTTATACCGGAAAAATGTACGTGACCCACCTTGATGCCTCTCGTGACCCACAGTTTGGGAACTGCTGCTATAACCCATCTAAATTTAGTGTAACAGTTGTTTTGGTTGTCTCATGGTGCTTTGGATTTTGAATGCTGATTGTTTCACCCTGTGTTTTTGGCATTGTGGATAATATGATTCACTAACTCCTGACCATTATGAATCAGGGATTGGAATGAGCAGTTTGCTTTCCCTGTAGTTTTGAATTTAAAACACTCCAGGTGCAAATATTCTACATGAGTCAATGACAAGTGGACTAGAAACAGTAACTACTAACAGATCAAGAGCATAAAGGCAGTAGAAATATATAGCTGCTTGACCGGGAAGAATGAGCTTATATTTTTTTATGGTTGTCATGATTCTGGGTGATATGCCAATTTACAAGTGGGGAAGATGATATATTAAACACTTACAGTAGAGCACCAATTTTCAAGACTTACCATATCAAGGGTTGTTTGAAAAATCAATATGTACAGACAAATAACCAAGGAAGTCATGATTTTTTTTCTTTCTTTCTTTCTGTCTGCAATTGCCCTGCCAAAGCAACTTCTTGCTAAATTTTGTTGTATTTGCCTATTGCAGTAGTATTCAAATTGCAGCCCAATTCATGTTTTTCTGTGGCCCACTTCGATGTACTAGGAATTGACTTTTTAATATTTAATCCTTCAACTGACACTCAAGAATACTGGTGAAATATATTTTTTAAGTTGTAGAATTGGATTATTTTGCTCATAAATACAGAGGAAAAAGGTGTGCTTTTTGAAGATACAACCTGCAACAAAGCAACACTAAAGAACCTGATTCCAAATAGTGACAGTTTCACTGAGTACAAGAGTGTGTAAATGTAACAAGTATGGGTAGTTTTCAGTTGCCACTCATTCTTAAAGTTAGATTTCCTGGCTTAAAGTACCTTGACCAGGAAGTTGAGCAGCAAGTTAAAGGGTTAACTTTGCAGAATTGTTGGATATTATCAATGCTGCCCACTCCAAGCCAACCAATATATCTATGTGGTCCACTCAAGGTGGACCAAAGTATCAGTGTGGCCCAAACCTAAAAAAATTTGGGGATTACTGGCCTATTGCCTTTATAAAATTCGATTGACTTTATATGGGAGCCCAATCAAAGCAAATCTATCTTGGCAAAATTCCTATTTTCTCCTTATTCAGGCTATGGCACCATTCTTGAATTTCTTTCCTCCAAAAAACTTTTTATTTTTTTCAAAATTCTTTCTTATACATTTCTATAACAAGCCGTCATGTACATGATTGCATAGCCAATGAAACTCTACTGACAATATATGAGTGGTATTGTCTGGTCACAGAGTGGTGTCCATGATGATCAATGTTTGTAGTTGCCAGTTGAATGATTGATTTGTACCTGGGTTGGTGCTGTAGTCAAAGAAATAAAAGAACTCGCAGGAATCAGAAATGAGTGATTGATGAGTTCCATGCAGCTGATGGTCCTAGCTCCACAAATTGTAGTAGAAATAGTTTATTGGGAGTTTTCTTTATAGGTAACTATGAATCTTAGGAGTTCTTTTGTTTTTAACTAATATATAAATATTCTCATTCAATCAGATTACTATTGACAAAGGCAAGATTAATTATCCATAATATGAGTATGGGTCAGACATTCTTGTAAAATGGATCATGTCTTGTCTGAAAAGATGATAATGATATGAAGGTAAAGTCTGAAACTGAAACTTCATAGGTCAATGTCTATTGCCAGCCAAACATTTAAAAAATATTTTGATAACCCTTTAATGCATGATTTTTTTAAATGTACCAAAAATATTTTTTATGATAATACTTTATCATGTGGTTGATGAGAAAAATAATGAAAAAATTCTCCTTACATTTTGGTTTTTCCATTAGATTGTAATGGGTTTCAATGCGAAGCAGAGCGTGCCATATCCGGTATGCCATGCAGTGTTGGGATAACTATAATTTGAAAGAAAACTTCTATCTGATGTCTATTTCTTCATTTTCCTCTACGTAAGCAATTATGCAGTTTCTTTTATCCCATATCCCATAAATCATTGTCCCTGACAAAACATCACAGACATTTTGTAGCCTTTAGCAATTCAGTGCATGTGAAGGGCTGCTTTGTTTCACGTGAAAAGAAATAATGAGGTTATTTTCTTAACTTATTTTTAGTTTCAGGAGTAAATCTCATATTTACATTAGGCCTACTGTGTTTGACTTTGAAGACAGAAGCTTAAGCCTCTGCTTTCCCCATGGAAAACAGGGAGATTGGATAGGATATGAATCCTGCATAATGTTAGACCTAAGTAGTTAGATCTCTTGACATCTTGCATATCCCCATCCCAAGGGATGAATTCATTGTGCTATTGGTTCCTCTTGGTACAAGGCATTTTCAGCATTTTTAAAGATTTATGTTTACCCTGTAACTACTGTTCTATATCCCCTGGAACCAGATACAGAAGTTTACCCATTTTTGTTGGCTGTGGTATTGTATAGTCCATGTATAGGGAAATAATAATAATAAAGTTTTCTGAACAGTGATTAATGGAGGCAATAGACATTTGGCTTGACTTTCCTGGAGTGAGGTGAGAAGGAAAGAGTTATTCGACAGTGAGGTTGAAGGGCAATCTGGATTCTCCTTCAGGGAAGAGAAGGAAAAGATGTGAAAATGAAATACCAACAACTAATTTACTGGTTTCTCCTCTCTTCATTGTCAGTGCAAGTTGCTCAGCTATTATAGTAGCAGGTGCTCCCCTGGATATTTGAAAATGAGTGACTTCATTCTCTTCAATAAAATTATTGGCTGAAGGTGTGAAAGAGGGGAAAGGACAATCCAACAGCCCTGAATATGCGACATGTCTCTAAACATGTCATGACAGTTCCCTTAGATGTTTCTCTTAGCTTAAATGGTGAATAAGTCTATTAAAAGCATTATGCTTTCCAAAAGTGGGTTTTTTCCTGATACATGGAATACTCCTCTGTATATTTTCATGAAGGTATGTAATAGTAATAGGCAAAGTATTTTTTGAAGAAATCCTTACAGAATGAAGAGATGAGACAAAAAGAGTTTAAAATATAACCATCTCAGTTCAGGTTGTTAGAGGGTTAACTTATGGTTAGATGGCAGACCTTTTTTTTAATTTAAGTCTGAAAACTGGCATTTTCCAAAATTAGAACTGGAATCTTGATTGCAAATACTAAAGTTTGCTTCACTTAAAAAATAAGCCCACTGCTAATTCTCTGTTCTAAATTATATCCTGCCCATAAACTGCTGCCACCACATAGCAGCAAGACTTCCAGATCTCTCATATCCATAGATGACAGTACCACTTGAAATAAACACAAGGATCTTTCCCACATTGAATTCAGTATAGCCACTGCAATAGTGCTATTCTCTTGTGCAAATGAGTTGACCAGGCAAGCCAATAATACTTTGAACAGCCTGCTCAAGCCTACCTTGAACAAGCCATTGAAATGGTTATGCAATAAAGCTGATGGACATATTTATGTCTAAAAAGATACTGCTCTTCCTTACTTTCAGATGCTCATCCTACTCCCTGCCAGCATGCAACTCATAAAGCTTGAGATTGATTGTTTCATGTAACTGTGATGTGTGCCTTAAAAGAGCCTTATGATGCATGATTAATGTGACTGGTGTCATGGATATCTGCAAAGATGAAGAAAGAGGGCGTCGGCTGGAGGAACTGGAGAAGGACCTTCTGAACCCTCGATCAGTGATCAATGTTGACTGCCTTCTTGACACAGTTCAAGGACTCATTTCTGATTGTGATCATCCTGCATTGAAACGGATCAAGAACATAGATTCATTCCTCTCTCGCTTTGAGAAATGCTCATCCAGAATTGTGGAGTGCCGTATGAAACCCGACGACTACAATGTCATCAAGGTGATTGGCCGGGGTGCATTTGGAGAGGTTCAACTTGTTCGACACAAGTCCACCAAACATGTCTATGCCATGAAACGACTCAGCAAGTTTGAAATGATCAAGAGATCGGATTCAGCCTTTTTCTGGGAGGAACGAGACATTATGGCACATTCCAACTCAGAATGGATTGTGAAACTTCACTTTGCCTTTCAAGATGCCAAGTATCTATATATGGTGATGGACTACATGCCAGGTGGAGACTTGGTGAACCTGATGTCTAACTATGATGTTCCTGAGAAGTGGGCACGCTTCTACTCTGCAGAGGTGGTGCTGGCAGTTGATGCCATACATCAAATGGGTTTTGTTCATCGTGATGTAAAGCCAGACAACATGTTGATTGATAAGTTTGGTCATCTTAAGCTTGCAGATTTTGGGACATGCATGAAGATGGACACTGATGGCTTAGTACGCTCTGACACTGCAGTTGGAACTCCAGATTACATCTCGCCAGAAGTCCTAAAGTCTCAGGGTGGGGAAGGTTTGTATGGTAGAGAATGCGACTGGTGGTCTGTAGGAGTCTTCTTGTATGAAATGCTTCTAGGGGACACCCCCTTTTATGCAGACAGTCTTGTTGGAACATATGGGAAAATCATGGATCACAAGAATTCTCTCCACTTTCCTGATGACATTGAGATCAGTCGTAGTGCCAAGGACCTCATCTGTGCATTCCTCACTGATCGATCTAATCGCCTTGGACGAAATGGAGTTGAAGAGATCAAGAGTCACAGGTTCTTTGTTAATGATCAATGGACTTTTGATACCATTCGTGATACAGTCCCACCCATTGTACCTGAGTTGAGTGGAGATGATGACACAAGCAACTTTGATGAAGTCGAGAAGGATGACAGTCCTGAAGAATTCTTTCCTCCTCCGAAAGCATTTGCTGGCAATCACTTGCCATTTATGGGTTTTACATATTCTGGCGATTATCAGCTCCTAAGCAAATCTAGTGATGTCCCAGATCACAACCATGTTCCTATGGGAAACATTTCGCAGCTCCAGGAGGATCTGAACCGTCAAAAGATACATGCCAGTGAGTGGGAAGAACGATACCACCACTTGGTGACTGAAGCCCAAAAAATGAAGGACAAGGAGATTCAGCTATTAGAAACCAGTCGGCAGCTAGAGAAGCAGCTGGCCTTGATGACTCATGATATGAAAGAGGCACAACGCAAGGCTGAAAATGAATTGGAAGCTCGGAAAAAGATTGAAGCAATGCTGCAAGAGACCAATCGTAAGCTAGAGGATGAATATAATCGCAGAAGTCGAGAACACAACAGCACTCTCCAGATCAATGAAAAAATCCATTCATATGAGAAGCAGATTCTGGAACTTAAGGAGAAATTGAAGTCAGAAAATGACACTGTCATCAAACTTAAAAAGCAGAATGCAGACCTGTCAGTGTCAAACTCTACAAAGGACCAAAGTCTGCAGGAATTGCAGGAGCGTGTCAGCAGGCTGCAACATACACGAGATGAAATTGAGAAAAACAACCTAAATTTGAAGGCCAAGCTCGAGCAGGTGCGAAACTCTATGACACAGGAAGGTGATAGGGTACGTGAATTGGAGAATAAAAAGCAGAGCTTGCAAGGTGAATTAGACCGATATAAAGAGAATGAGCGCCGTTCAGCTGAAGACAACCAACAACTGAGGGAACGTATTGTTGATTTGGAAAAGCGTCAAGCCATGTTAGAAGTTGAACTTAAAGCTGCAAGACAGAAGTACCAAGAAGAACTCAAAGCACATCAAGATGCAGTCAACTCCTACAAAACTGAGAAAACCCGCATCATCAATGAAGAGGGGGCCAATGTTGAAGCAGTCAAGTCACTCCAAATGAAGCTTAACGAAGAAAAGCAGCTGCGGCAGAAGGCTGAGCATTTTAACCAGGAAAAAGAACGGCAGATGTCAATGCTTTCAGTTGACTATCGCCAACTGCAGCAGCAGCTGCAGAAAGTTGAGGGAGAGCACAGACAAGAAGTGGAGAAGGTTCGTGCCATATACATTCAGCTTGAACAAGAGACACAACAGAGGAGTTTATTGCAGTCAAACATGAGTGTGGCCTCTTCTGAAATCTCAGTACTCAAGGCTCAGGAGAAGCAGCTTCAGCGGGAAATTAATGACTTAAGAGATGTTCGTAAGAACCTAGAACATCAGGTGCGACAGCTTCGAGCTGAGAGATCTCGTGATGACCTGCAAATGAAAGAACTTCAGGATCAACTGGAAGCAGAGCAGCATTTCTCTACCCTGTACAAGACGCAGGTGAATGACTTGAAAGAGGAACTGGAAGAGAAAGCCAAACAGTTGATGGACTTAGAGGAAGAAAATAAGTATTTGGCTGATCAGCTACAGAGGGCCATCTCAAGAGCTGATGAAGAAGCCTTGGCCAAAAGTGTGGTTGAAGAAAATCTGGCTGATATGGAACGAGACCGTATCAACAAGGAATTTGAGGTCAAGAACACATTGGAGGAGATGAAAAATGAGATTTCTAACAAGGAAGCATCTTTGGTTGCCCAGTTCAAGAGTAAGGAAAGTGAATTTCGTAAATCTGTTGAAGCCCTCAGTAAAGAACGGGACCTGAAGGTACAGCAGATCAAGGAAATGGAGGATCGCCATGCTAAGGAGATGAGTGGGGCAAGTGCAGTTGAGATGCAGAAGCTGCAGCGTCAGCTGCAACAAGAAAGCATGCTGAAAGTCCAGGCTGTGAAGAAGTTGGAGGAGATCATGAACCGAAAGGACAATCCGCTGAAAGGTCGTAATAAGGTCAGTGGTGCTGAGCTACGCAAAAAGGACAAAGAATGCCGAAAACTGCAGCAAGAGCTGAATCAGGAACGGGAGAAGTTCAAACAGATGGCTGATCGTTGCAGCAAGGAACTTCAGGATATACAGGCATTTTTGAATGAGGAAACTCAATCAAAGGTCAAGCTGAAGATGGAGCTTGACAGTAAGGACCTGGAAATTGAGCAGTTGCAACAAAAGCTAGCACTGTTGAACAGTGAGACAATTTCAGTTAGCAGTAGCCTTGGAGAAAATGATGGTGATGATGAAGGGTCACGACTTGAAGGGTATCTGTCAATTCCAAACAAACAGAACATCCGTCGTCATGGCTGGAAGAAGCAATTTGTAGTTGTGTCATCCAAGAAGATTTTCTTCTACAATTCTGAGAGTGATAAGGTTAATGCTGATCCATCACTCATCTTGGACTTGGATAAGGTTTTTCATGTGCGTTCAGTGAGCCAAGGTGATGTCATTCGAGCTGATGCCAAGGACATCCCAAAAATCTTCCAAATTCTTTATGCTGGAGAAGGTGAAGCACGGAAACCCGATGAAAATTTTCCTCCACCAGATGTGATGAAGTCTGATGACAAACCTGGCACCTATACGCATAAAGGGCATGAACTGGTTCAGATTTCATTCCATTATCCAACACCATGTGAAGCATGTGCTAAACCCATGTGGCACATGTTCCGTCCCCCACCAGCTCTGGAATGTCGCCGATGCCGTGTCAAGCTCCACAAGGAGCATCTGGACAAAAAGGAAGAAGTCTTGGCTCCATGCAAAGTCAATTATGATTCTAACACTGCCAAGGAATTGTTGTTGATGGCAACCTCAGTTGAGGAGACACAGCAGTGGGTGTCCAAGTTGGAAAAGAAGGTCCAGAAGGGTGGATTCAAGGCCAACAAGGAAAGTCGGGACAGATCTGGCAGCGATTACAGTTCAAGCGGTTCCAAGCTGAAATCTCATGATTCCATGCACTCTACATCATCAGCATCACAGAGATTCCAGTCCCCTGCAAAAAGTGCCACACTGCCATCAAACACCAGTCTGAAGAAGTGAGACATTTTTGGCTTTGTCCTATCTGTGATACCGTCAAGCAGAGGACCTTCATAGTGACCTTGAGGGTTAAACTGGGATCTTCACCTGCACATGCCACTAGTACACCTCCCATGATGGCAGGCGTAGATCCCTCATTTTGAAGGCTGTTTAGCCAGTGAATGTTCTGTCTTCAGAGTCACACATGCAGGTATTTCGGTGCCAACTCCTTTATATTTTTATTGTGTCATCATCAATTTCAAGTGCCTTCTTGCTCTTCCAGTGCGTTTTATACAAAGTGCTTGAATCTTGGTCTCCTATTGAAAGGGAGAAAGAGATTTTGCTTCTTTCCCCGCCCCCCCCCCAGGCAGCAGAGATTGCGAGGGCAAGTAAACCTTTATTTATTCACAATTTGTGTAAAGCTTGATATAATGTTGGCATGGCAGGATAGCTAAGCCCCAAGTCACCCTGATTCAGATGATCTGGTCTATTATTTGCCACCCACATTATTTTTTTTTTTCACATAGTTGTTGAGCACAATCTTGTTCTTGTTTGCTTGAAAGTTCCTGATGGTATCCAAGAGATTGCATTGCATTGGCAGCACCTGTTGTCCCATCTGCCAAAATCCTGTTGGCTCTGGATAAAAGACATTTCATACCCCACAATGAATATTTTTATGATGGAACAGTTTAGGAATAAATAGACAATCTTGAATGAATTCAAACTGTAGTTTTATTTTTACTTATGTGGAAAATACTTCCAAGAGATTATTCAATAATAAAAAGTTCAGATATGTCAAGTCTCATTAAGGAAAATTGCAAAATCTAAAGATTGAATTAATTGAATCCTGTTCAAAGAAGGGAATACTCAGGTGGATTCCCATTTCTACTGATACTCCTGTCCTTCCATGAATGGTAGGAGGGAGACCTTCCTGCAAGTCTCCAATACTGGATGGTACAGTTTCTTGCACATTTTTGCTACCTGCATGTTACACATGTACAGCATGTTCTTCCTTCCAGATAATTTGATATGGTGGAGAGTAGCTCCTTGCCAGTTTGAAGAGAAAAATCACAGAATGCATGGTGTTTATGAAGTCCTTCTGGGGTTTTCACACAAAATTGCCTTCTCTCAAAGAGAAAAATCACAAGCCATGTACAGGAAGTTATTTTTCTTTTTCTTTGGAAACTGATCAAGAAGATTTTTAGTTGCAGCAAGACTGATGTTTAATCAAAACATCATTAATAGAGGAGAATTTTAATAGTGTGCTGTGGCTTACCAAGTTGAAGTCAGTTGATATCCTAGTTTGTCAAATAACATTGGTACAATAGAATTTGGTAGTTAAATAACATTATTGCTGCAAATGTTGGGAGAACCTTGAGTAAAAATCCACCTTTTATAGCTGAAGAAGTTCAATGAAAAAGTTAAAGGAGACTGGATCTGGAAAGGTCAGTTAGACCCAGAATCATTCAATAAATAGAGGGAACTGTTCAGAAGAAGCATTTGCCATGTGTCAGATGAATTGCATACTTGTCATACATTTTTTTTGTCAACATTATTTTGAGAAATAGACTGCATGAACATACCTGCAACTTTTGGATGGTGCAGGCCCTACTGGAAGATGATTATGCCACTCAACTGGATTTTTGTCATCCTTTTGAAAATGATGTTTCAGAATTGTCCTTTTTTTTATTTCTTTATTTTTGGATGAAGATACTTTCAGCTAAAAGGCAAAGTTTACTGACACTTGCTATATTTGGGGTTTAGATGAGCCACAAGAACATTGAGAATGTGATTCTCCAAAGATAAATGGTTGTTGTGCAATGAGCAAACTGTATTATTGGACCATTATTTTTTTAAATGACAATTATAACTGAAGAGTGTTAACTAGCAAAGCTTTGAAACTTCTTTTCTTCTCAGCTACAGCCCTGAATCTGATGACAGATGAACAATCTTCCAACAGGATGGTATGCTGAGTTCTGCCAGGATTATTTGAAAATGTTTCTTTAACAAGAACTTCCCAGTCTAGATCAAAAGGGAAGAACTGATTCTGTGGCCACTGTGCCCTCCTTAGATTTCTTTATTGTGAGAATATATGAAAACTCTAATTTATGTCACAAAAAAGCCAAGGCTGTACTGATATACAAGCAACCACCTATATTAGCTGCTGGCAGGTTTGCAAGCTGCCAGTACTGATTTCCAAATAAGAACTTGTAGAATGAAAAAAAGAGGCAATAACTACATAAACCGGACTTGGCAACTGGTTTTCAACAGCAATAGGAAAAAATTAGGGCTGTCACAATGCATACATCAATGAATGTAATTTGTTTTTATAGTTGGAGGTATAGTAGGCTTTATTACCTGCTGCAATGGTCATACCTCCACTCCACACTCCCCATCACAGGTGAGAGATTATAGAAGACAGACAGAGGCTCATGCCCTGATTGAGGCGAGAAGCAACAAAAGTCAAACTTCCACCCAATCACAGTGAGAGGACTGAATTCCTTTGTTGACACCCCTTCCTCCCCCCACATGAATGCACTATTGATATATCAGGTCAATACATCAATGTTTTTGAAACATCCTAAAAATATTGAACATGGTTTCCTAATAAGTCTAATTGAATAAGTATATGACATAATGATTATTCTGTTTCTCTACATATGACAATAGGCATTGACACCAGCCAATAAGAATGAGATCATAATTGGCCCATTGACCAAATTGTCAATTGGTACAGCCCTGAAAAAACTTGATCTCTCTATGAGCTGAATACAACAGCTACCAGCAGTGTCACAGCACAAAATGTAGTGGTTAGGTCAAAGGTGCTATCTTGGATTGAGTGCTACATTGCTCAAACTAACCAACACCTAGATGTTTGAAACTCCCATTGGAAAAAACCTTATGTTAGTAGCATAATAGTTTTCTACTTTTTTCTGTCTCTTATAGAAGAAAGTTATTCAGTGTCAAAACTTCTCCAGAACACCCTGTATAGCCTTGGAAACATAGTCCTTGATGATTCGAATTAAGTGAAGGTACACCTCTGGCAGTCTGAAGCCATTGTTGGTCAAATTTCAGAATCTCATACCTTTTCTGACATTTGGTGATCCTTATCAGGTGCTTTTAGAATCCTTTTAACAAAAGTGGTATTGAAAAGAAGTAATTTTTTGACATGCAGAGATAATGACTGCTGTCACATATTTTTAAATCAAGAAATGGGAGTAGCTCATAGCTGGTATATGTTATCTAGCAATAGAATATATGGACATAATTTTGAAGGAAAAATGCTATTTTCATCATGTGCTTTATGGTTATGGAATAAAACAGGTACCAGTAAGTCATGCCTCGTGTGAAGGCACCAAATCCTTCTCATTTGAGCTTGCTTGTCAGTCAGGACTCTCAAATTCTTGAAGGTGATCAAGGGTCCCAAAATGACTTTGAGGACATTTCTGCTGATATCATCACACTTGGTGACTCTCCAGAACAAATTATCATCGATGATGATGATGACGATGAAGTCATTGTCATTCCGAAGCTGGAGACCTCTACAGAAGAATCGTACATCCAGACCTCAACTGATCCAGTGGATTTAGCATTGAAGGAATGTAGCTTCTATGTGCCTTTGTCCCGGACATCTAGGATCAAATCAAAAGAGTTTTGCGCTTTCCTTGGTGAACTAAAATTAGAGTTGGCAGACTCTACTCAAGGTGATTTGCCAGACCGTGAACAGTCCTGGTTGTATGTGAGTGAACAAGAAGGGTTTTCCTTATTTTATTATGAGTGGACCAAAGAGAATGGAGGTGAGAAGAGGAGATCCAAGAAGAAGGAGATTGAGAGACATTATTACAAGATTAGGGGATGCTTACCCTCTCGTGCTCTTGCAGGTAAATCAGAGAAGAAAAAGCCCATTGGGTAATAAGGTTTTTTTCATGCTTCAAAGTTGTAAATAGCACCATAAAGGGGGTGACTTGGAACATATTTTTAGCTCCAGGTTAATGTTACTGAATTGGAAATTATTTTTCTCACTGTATAATGAATTTTTCTGTGAACTCTTGGAAAAATTAACTAGACTGTGGGGTTATTGATTTCACTTCCTACAGCATCAATTTGAAAGTCAAAATTGTTTCAAGTCATGCCATATCATGGTACTGCTAGTTTGACTGAGATACACTTGGGAAAATGTATGCGACTTGTTGATATTTAACACGTTGGCTGCCACAAGCCGCACTGGTGGAAAATCAATATGCCAGCATTGCTGTGGCAGTCAACATGTTAACTGATTTTGAAGTATATACTTGGATCTCATCAGAGACACAACTGGGTATTCAAGAATTGAACTTGTAATCCTGTACAGGATTTGAAATAGGATCCAAGTCCCTGCTTTTTCCCTTATCTTTTATTATTCCCAACTTTAAATGAGACTTTCTTAATTAGTGTCTTTGTTTACATTTCTCAAAGGTTTAACACATGGTCATGAAATTCCATTTCCATCTAATCATTTCTCACTTGCAATGATGGTTACCCAGATACCTAAATATTTTCAGAATTGGGTACTCAACTACTTTATCTGGACAGTTGTATCCATAGGTTTCATCATTCAGTATTGGATAGAAATGTTATCATCATGATTTCAAAACAATTCCAACTTATTCCTGTTATGACTTCAGTATGAGATTATTCCCCATTTACAATCCTCAATATGAACATGTCCTCATTAGATGACCAACTTCTAATGAAATCTGAAAGAGCTTAGTTCATCTACCATTTATTTTGGAAAGTACTAATCTATAAGAAGCAGTTTTGGATAAATGCTAGCTTCTTTGTTCCTATTGATTGCATCATATGAGTCAATTGCATGTCTTACTATTCAATAATTGTAATAATATTCATAACAGTACTCATGCATTTTCAGTTTTCTGCTTCAGAAGTTCACCAGTGATTTATTTTGTTATATTGAAGGAGAGATGCAGGACTTGCTTTGACAGTGCAAAATTTAATCTTAGGAATCAATTAGGTATATGGGCAGTTACTTACCTATTTAACCAGCCAATTCAATGTTTTTGAATGAAATTAATTTGTCATTCCCACCTTCTGGAATGGCATTTCCAATTCTATTGTATTGACTGTATTCCCTTGAAAATATAGTATGCAAATGTATTCAAAATAGCAACTTAAAAACAGTTGACTCGCATGCTAGCTGATGAAGGGGAGACTGCATGCATTCATTGGGTAAGCAGGCTTCTCTCCCAATCAGCTCTACTATGTAGTGAGGTTTTTATTTAATAATTTTTCAATTTGAAAAATGTAATCAAATTGAACAGAAAAGATCATGCTAAGTGCAGATGGTGGTCCTAAGTAATAACTGGTTCATTTGACAAGCATAATTTAGACAAATTTGACCAGAAAATGCTATTCCATGGATGCATTGCATTTTCAGTTTGCAATGAAAGATACAAGAAAATATAGAAGCAGGCAATAATTGTGAGTTCATGGTGCACTAGAAGGTGAGATCCCCTAGCTGATAAATTATCATTTCATCTTGAATTCATGGAATCAGTGGAAGGTGTCTCTCCAGTGTCTGCCCACAAATCTTATAGAAAAGATCATTGGAAGCACAAAATAAGGAAGGTGGTAACCAAGAAGGGTACAGGTATGGAATGAAATAGATCAGGAGTCCATATCTTAGACTCCAGTCTTCCTTCAGTAAGAGGGCAAAAAAGCAGACAGGAGTTTACAGGAAGAAATTTGCAAAGCTACATGAATGTTGCTTTCTAAATGTCACTCAACAGTTATAGGGAAAAGAAGGGTTGTCACAGTGCATTAATTTTTGTATTGATAGTTGCAGGCATGATGGATTTATTACCAGTTACAATGAACATATATCCCCCATCATAGACAAGAGTTGACTGAAGACAGAAAGGGCATTTAAGGCATGAGTGATAGAAAGCAATCTCCCCCCTGATCATGAGAGATGTCAGAATCTGCTGGCAACTCCCCCTCTGTGATGCATCAATGCACCTTTGATAATTCTGGTTGAAGCTTCAATGTTTTTTAAACAGCCATCACAACAACCCCAATCAGCCTTTTGTGGCCATTGGTACAACCCTATTTTATGTGTATGCATTCACCCCATATTAGGTGTACATCATGCATCTTTGAAGATCTTTAGGTCAGTTGAGTTTCATTTTACTTAATTTTGTATTATATAAGCTTGTTTCATGCTTGTATAATATGAATCCATGAAATGCTTTTGTAGATTTGAAAGTACTTGAGGTGTAGACATGAAGCTTCATAAACATCTTGATAGAGGTGTGAAGTATGCTAAATGGAGTGGTTGCATAAGCATGAGCCACTGTTACAACTTCTGAGAGTGCAAAGAGAAGAGTACACAGGTAGCTGACCAATTCATTAGATATGGAATGAAAAGTTCATCAGTTATGTGACATCATGCATTGAAGTTCGCTTTTCCTTAAGTTTGCATTTTCTCTATAGAGTTAATGGTTTTGGAATGAGTAATTAATATAACTTAACTATATAGTTAAGTTAGATTAATAACTTATTAACTTCATCAGTTCTTGTATTGAGCCTGCTTTGATGGACTGACATCTCAATGTATTTGTTGTAGGTGTGTCAAGTCCAAAGCTTTTCCAAGTCATCATGAAGCCTGGAGAGTCTGACTCAAATGAGATAGTGCTGCAGGTGTACCTTAGAGAAGCCAGCTTGATCAGAATAGATCACCCATCTTCTTGTATCAAGCGTCCATTTGTAGGTCTTCAGGATGCCATTGAATACTTTTATGGCATTAAGACTCCGGGTAAGTCCTCTTATTTGAGTACAATGTACTTCAAATGTCATTCAAAAATTTTATTCAGTTTCTTTGTAAATGGAGTGATTAAAAGATATTTGAGCCCATTTTTTGTAGACGACTGGTGCCAGCAGTTACACCCTTGTCAAATGTTACCAATTGTTTTTAGTCTCTGGATTAGCAACAACTGTGTCTGATCTGTCGTTATGTATGTCCACATGGCTGTCTGTGAATTGAGTGGCATGTTAGTATGGCAGTTTGCAATTCATCAAGTGACATTCTGCAGTGCTAATATTCTCTATGCAACTGGTAAGAAGCTACCACTGAGGTGTGCTGGATGTTCCTCAATGTGTATAACATTATCCAAATAAGATACTCTTATGCTTTACTCAGATGCACTTAGTAATGTAAAAACCTTGTTGATTGGTTTCTGTCGCAGCTATTAATGGGTGCCCTGTGGAGGGGCTTTCCTTCATAGCAGTGTGACTTGTGGCAAACCATTTGTGCCACTTGCATGTGGCAGTTTTTGTAGCCTATCATCATTAGGTGCCTGCTGCAATTGCATGTATGTCTCAGCAGCTGCATTTCCAAGTAACACCCAAAAATCAGCAGCAAACCACTGCTGATAGTCCATTAATGCATTTGCAATCTTCCATGCTCACATTCTTGCTACTGAGTGCCTCACAAATGCCTGTGACTGCTGGTTAGTCACAAATGACTTTCAATAGCCCAGAGATTACACATAATGGACTGCAATTGATAGTGTAATTGCTGGCACTGCTTTGAAGCAAAAAAAAAAATAAGTTAATGTATATTTCAATCACCCCTTGTATATACTTCTTGTATAGTGGTCTCAAAAAAAAATAAACTTTTTACTGAAGCTTTTTTTTTCTTCTTCTAAGATTCAATATTGGACATTCTCAAATATTTGAGAAGAAAAACAAGTCTTTGCTTGCAGAAAGCCTTTTCTGGAAGAAGGGTGTGAAAGAGATGAAACTGTTGTGCTTAAGGTATGATTTCTTAAATTTGTTCCTTTCAAGGATGAAGAAAGCATTGCTTTCTTCCAAATTTGCTTCCATGCTAAATTAGGCAAGATTTGCTCCTGTATCTTATCACTCCACATGTTGTTGCCTTCGTGTAAGCAAATACTAGATGCTTTTTTGCTTGATTGTGGTGGAGAAATTTGAGAGGATTATGAAAAGTCACGAGGAGTAGTTATGTTATAAGATATGATATGTTCCTTCATTTGACTGCTGGTCTCAAGTCTTCCAGTCTTGATTTTAATGTAATAAAAAATGAGCCAAAAAAGAAGCAACGATTAATGCAATTCAATCATGTAGAAGCCATTAGTAACACTCTTGGCAGTTTTTTCCCTTTAATACTGATACCAGCATCATTCTTGTGAAAGTATTGATGGGATTAGAGCAAGAAGAAAAAAACAAAGCACAAAATTAAGGCTATGAAAGATAGGGAAAATGAAGAAAACAAATGGATTATACAGAGTCAGCTTTCAAGCATTCAGGTCAATGACAGGTCCAAATGTTTTGTGGATGAAGTGCCCGCAGAATGTCATCGCATGCTTCTACCAATTTCCATGCCAAGTCACAACTGTTGAGTTATCA
The DNA here is from genome assembly GCA_905338385.1 of Darwinula stevensoni. NCBI lineage: Eukaryota > Metazoa > Arthropoda > Ostracoda > Podocopida > Darwinulidae > Darwinula > Darwinula stevensoni. The sequence goes on along the minus strand of CAJPEV010000176.1, from coordinate 137,520 downwards.
TATACTCCAATTGCATAACAGAGTTTTCCATTCAAGCCCATGTTTGTGCTGAGGTTCCATCATTCCAGGCAGTTTAGTTCATTGATTCTCTTCTCATAAACCAAGGTGTCCCATCGATTTTTGCTTGTTGCCATGAATGCTTATTTTAGTTTTCCATCGTAGAAAGTTGAGGCCAGATCCACTTGTATAAAATGTATATTGCATAGCTTTTGCAGTTTCTCTTGTGAATGTCCAGCTGTTCAAAAGACTTAAGTTGTCCTGATGAGGAAAACCCATTAGACATGAACAGAATTTGGTTCTTCATGCTGCAGATGCAGGCTCCTGTTCTGCAGACAATGCTGGGTGATTCAGCCATCTGGATTGCTCAATGTCAAACTATGATTCTCACTTTGTATTGCCCATGAAGGATCCACTCCCACAAGTAAAAATGGATTGGTTGAAGGTTATGCAGGCAGAATGAATCCCTAGATATACCAAGGTATCTCTTGGACATAGTCCAACAATTAATATAAAAATCACATTGAAGAATTTGACCTGCTGTCCAATCAGAAAGGTCTTGTCATCAACAGCAAGAATGGAGGTGGTGAAGTTCCTCCTGTTTGGGGTAGAGCACTGACCAGGGAATGCTCCAGCCTTGACTGACCATTGTCCATTATATTTGTTACTGAACAGGAGTCTTATTTGATTTCTTGCTTAGGGCTCATATGTTATATTTTTGAGGGTGGTTGGACTATTGGCCAAGGTTGCTTGATGGGGATGGTCCAGAAGTGAGTGGAGTTTCTGCAGTTGTGGAGGCAACATGAAATTAGTTAGCAGTGTTGGGATAAAGTTGGTGAAGCATAATAGAACAACAGTGACTCAAGGAGCAATATGGTGTGAAGTATTGAAGAGAGAGGTATTCAGTGGTGTTGATTGTTGTGCATTTTGCCCTTGGAACCTATTTGAAGATTGTCCAGTCTCAGGTCCAAGCTCCCCCTGGGTATTTCAAGTGCCAGTATGTGGCTTGTAGAACTGCAGATATTGTTTGGCAAAGTTGGGGTACATGGTTTTCTTTGGTCTGTTGGAGATGGCAAATGCATTTTGGATATGCAAAGAGAGCATCATCAGTGGTCAATCTCCTCTGAGGATATTCAAGGGAGAAGAGAGGTAGGTGCATCTTCTACCAACAGAACTGGCAGGTGCTTTGGCAGTCATCATGTGCCATCCATTTTTTCACAGCTTCATAGACAACCTTCTCCTTTGTCACTTTCAACTGCTCTATGGTTATTTTATTTAAAAAAAAACTCCAAAGACAACTGCAAAAATTATGGTTTCTTTACCACAGCCTCACACTTCCCTCAAAGATTGGCCAAAGCTATCATATGCCAATTCAGCTACACCAAATTGGTCTGCAAAGCAAGCTGGTGGATGATATTGTTGGTACCCAATGAAGATTTGAAGATCTGCATGCTGACAGTGGGCGATGATGTTGGCAACAATGCCACTTACCTAATAGCTATGCCATTTTTTAGGAAATGGAAAAAATTAGTTTAGGCCTATGAATCCCTCTGTCAATTATCATCTGCATCCAAGAGTTTTTTCAAAAGATATGATCAAACAAAACTGGATTTTGACCTAACAATTGAACTTTTTTGGTCATAACTTTTTAAGGAAAAGTCAGATGCAGCTGATGTTTGACAGAGATGTTTATGGGTCCATGACTTATTCATTCCCAATACCAAGAACATGGTTCTACATATTAATAGGTGGCACTGTGGTGGCATATGCAAAGGTAAGAGATGGAGAATAGGAATTGCTAGCAAAAAGGAATACATCTAGCATTCACTTCACTCCCACCAAGAGAAGATGAAACTCTTAGTGCAGTAACGTCTCATGTTGATGTGCTCTTACTACGTCCCTGGTAAGACATTGCATTGAATCAACATTGATTCAACGTCTGGATGTTGAATCAGCGTTGAATATGTGTTGTTTCAATGTTATGTGCTACTAGGGGTATTACCAACAAAGAAACTCTGTAAGCAGAGCCCTCGTGCTCCTTCACATTTCACCTTCGTGCAGTCACTGCACCCTCTGTCAATAGGTAGAAATATGTGCTGGGCAAGGGAATGAATAGGTCATAGACACAATAACATCTACGTCAAATATCAGCTGCATCTGACTTTTCCTTTAAAAGTTATGACCAAAAAAGTTCAATTGTTAGGTCAAAATCCAACTTTATTTGACCTTATCTTTTGAAAGAACTCTTGGATGCAGCTGATAATTGGCAGAGGGATTCATGGGCCTGAACGAATTTTTTCCAGTGGCTAAAATGTGACATAGTTAGTAGGTAGGTGGCGCTGCTGTCGACATCATCACCCTCTATCAGTATGCAGTGCCACTTAGTGGCATGGAAAAAAACCTCCTTCACTGAAGAACATCTCTGTCAAATATCACCTGAATCTGATTTTCCCTTGGAAAGTTATAGTCAAGGAAAATAGGGCCGTGACTATAATAATCATGTATCACTGTAAATTGAGAGAGCCAGTTATGAGCCTAAACCTGTTTCTCAGCTGCAAGTTTTGGTGCTGTTTGACTTCGTTTTGAGAGCCCTTTCAATGACCAAAGTTTGGTGAAAATCTGAAATTATCACTTGGGTAGTGTTCCTTGTAAGTAATACATCTGCAGAACTCTTATTTTGCAATTGTGGCAACAACAAAAATTCCAAAAGAGAGATGTAAGGATTAGGAGGAACTACAGCCAAGGAGGGAAGGGAGAAAAGAACTCCAAGTTCAAAAGGAATATATTATAGTTTCTCATTTAAGCAGAAAAGTTGGCATAGATGTGAAAGATGTGCAGAAAATAATATTCTCAACCTGGATAAACATAGGATGTTTATAATTGATGTGAGGGAATTTTTTTTTTCTTTCTCCAATTGTGTGATTTTATCAGTTTACTGAGATGATGCCATCAGCTTGGCTATTTCATCATTAATATTTTTATACTTAGAAGCTGGGCTATGATTTTCAGTTTGCCATTTTTTTGCATGCCATGCATGAGATGAGACCTAAGTGATCTGGGTGAATTCTCTGCTGGCTATAACTCTGGAAGTTCCTGTCCTCTGACCCATGCACATTAAATTTTGTAATTCTGTGTTCCTTACTTTCTAAGGATTCAAAATTGGGTCTGAATCAAACAGGGAACTCATTAACTTCTCACATCTTTCTGCTGGTGAGCATTCCAAGAAACACTCCAAATATCTTCATGGGAAGCTTTGTCGACCAGTAGATGCGCCTGGAATGAGTTTCAGTCTCCTCTGGATATACTTCTTGTCCACACCCACCTGCTAATTTTTTATGCCCTTCATGTAATCAAACAAAGTGTATACCAAAGAATGAATCAAATGTGTGATAATTTCTAAAATGCCCAGTCATGTGTGATAATTTCTGTGAAAAGTTGTTAATTCATTGAATGCAAAAATGAGAGTTGGATAAATGGGAATGGATCTGGATTCATGTCAGTTGTTGATAGCTTCATTTCAATGAAGAAGAAGCAGATGTGCAGTCAATTCTATGATGTAGGGTGATGAAGATTGGCATTTTTTGACATTAAGAAATGAGATACTGAAGCCATCCTTTCCAGGTTGAAGAGTTCCTCAAAGTGCATTTTTGACATCCTTTGGAATTCAAGACGAGTGTATATGACACATTTTGTGTCCTATACACCATGTTTATATGCAACCAAAGATGCCATGCTTCAGTGCAGTTCTTTTAATCACTATAAATGACATTCTCATACTGTTTTTGAAGCTATTATATACAAGGGGTGGCTGAAAATTTCCTGGCCTGAGTAGGAAGGGGATAGGCAAGGGAGCGTCGCATGTATATGTCATAGCTTAACATCTTGCAATTATGTGTACACAGTGCCATGACAATACTCTCAATCAAATAACCTGGTGCATCATTTCCCAATGTCTGCTGTGCATCCACATGGATGTCTTTCGCACTTTAGCCCTTCAGAAAACAGTATGGAGTCACAGCCTGGTGCTCAAATTTCTCCATGTTGACTGATGGCTATGCACAAGCACTCACGATGATATGTTGAAAATGAACCACTGAAAGTATTGTCATGAAACTGTGTACACATAATTGCAAGATGTTAAGCTACAACGTATATAAATGACACTCCCCTGCCCACCCCCTTCCCACTTAGGCTGGGAACTTTTCAACCACCCCTCATATACATTGGCAAATGGGAGCTGCCAAGTTACCCAGTTGACTAATCCTGGACTACTTTTTGTTTTATCAGAGTCCAGAAGACATTTCCAGCCCAAGTCCAGGGACAGCCTAGAGCCATTATTCTCTTGGATCAAGGAGAATCGTAAGCCTTTGCTGATCAATAGAGATGTCCAGCATCCTAGTCTCCTTCCCCTATTGAGACCTTACCAGGTGGATGCTGTTCGGTGGATGCTTCATCGGGAAGGAGTTGGGCACTTTAATATATCTGATGGTGATGAAGGTCTGTGGACATAATGGCTATATCTTCACTTTTGCTGCATCAACTCATGACTAAGGAGAAACTGGACTAGTAGAGTAATTACTGAGAGCTTGGTGACAATGAAATTGTTGGAATGAGCTTGGGCATAACTAGACCCCTTATGTTTGAATTTTCATCCACTTGGATGGATGAAGCTGTATGATGAAATAATTTTCATAAACTTTGGTAAGTCAGCCTATGTGAATTAATGGAATATCACTCTGACTTGTTTCCTGTATGACATCCTTGTAACATTTGCACATTTTTTAATGAGCTCACATCCACAGATTTTAATCATGCATGTCATACTACTTGCAGAAGGGAAGTCCATGCACTGCCTTTATCAGGAGATAGAGGTGCTGCAGGTTGTCTCAGAGGGAGAATACAGAAAGATTCCTCTTTATTACAATCAATACAATGGATATTTGATGAAAGAACAACCTGTGGTGCCACCTCCAACTCAAGGAGGGATCTTGGCCGATGAAATGGGTCTTGGCAAGACAGTGGAAGTGTTAGCCTGCATGCTCTGCCATCCTTGCCCCAATGTTCCCCTCCCTGATTGGCTGCCTCCACTCACCAAGGTTGCTGAGGTACACCTATGTGTTCTGCCATCCATGCTCACAGTTTTCCCCCTTCTCTCACCAAGACAGTTGAAGTAAATCAGGAACTCAGGATTGTAATCAATTAGTAGCATTGTAAGCCAATAGGCTTTTCTTCATTCTACATCAAGGTTGATCTCTAAAAGATTGTCTTTAAGCCAGAAATATCTGAAATTCTACATGGAGGATGGCATGCAGAGATGTGCACTATCACAAGTAATACTATTGACAATTAAATAAAAATGTTCATGTGCGTCTCTTTACACTGTCCTACATATATAGGGTGTCCTTCCAATATCAAGCACTATCTTCCAGCCTGTGGATTTTCACATAAATAAGGCAATTCTTTTTTGCAGGAGGCAATGAAGAAAGAGGACAGCCAATCAAACCTTCAGAGTTCCCAGAAGGAACATTCTTATTGCAGAGACAAACTAGATAGAGAACAGGCTTGTAGGGAAGATATAGTAAATGAAGCAGAGAGGGAAGATGGAGTGAATGAAGCAGAAAGGGAAGATAAAGTGAATGAAGCAGAGAAGGAAGATGTAGTGAATGAAGCAGAGAGAGAAGATGGAGTGAACGAAGCAGAGAATGGCAATGAATCCATAAATGAACCTTATGCCCTGAAATCATTTCAAGGCTGTGAAATGCTACAAGTTCAGGCCCACGTTGAACCAGCTTTCTTGCAGCATGCAGCCTGGGATGCCCCCAGTACTTCCAAGGCATTCTTGGATGAAGTGAATCTGAACAATCCTATTGACATGGAATGTGCAAATCTGCAGGAAGAGGAGTGTGGCAGTACTGTCAAAGTAGAATCTTCCCCTGATGTAGCAGAATCCTTGCAAAGAAGCTGTGTTGAAAGTGTTCCTAATGGTGAATTTGAGAAAGATGACTATATTGGAGTGCAGAAAATGTCTCCAAGTCAAAATGATCAACAACTGTGCAAGACTGTTGAATGTGAGGATTCCAGGTCAAATTTCACTAACAGGGAGACATATGACACAGTTGCCACTGTCATAGAAGAAGTGATTCACAAGTCTGGTGCTAGGAGGATCAAGGCCACGCCCAGGAACAAACCCAGACCATCAAAGAGGAGGGTGAAGGGTAATAGAAAAGGGAAAAAGGATGGGAAGGTCAAGAAAAAGGTGACGAGAAAGCGTGGAATGAGTGACCGCCAGAAACTGACACTTTTGTATGAGGCCACAATTGGGATATTGAGTGGAACAAAGAAACTAGAGATGGACTCAGAGCGGCGGGAACGTAACCGGGAGTTCTTCAAGACACGGGTGCAGCGCAAGACGTTCTTTGAGTGCAAGTGTGGGGCTCACGAAAGCGAAGATGATGGGAAGGGGAAGATCAGGGTCCAATGTTGCCAATGTGGACTGTGGCAGCATGCCGAATGCTTCAGGTACAACGTGGCTGATCCCAGGCGTGGACACTACTTTTGCTCTCACTGCTGGATTCAACAGGTTTTGTTCGATTGCTATTCTCTTATTCTACTAGTAATGACGATTGCTGTTCTCTTATTCTACTGGTAATGCTGTCATGCTGAAATCTGAGAACTATTTATTAAGTAGTTGTCAAAGGTTGAGGTGTGATCTAAAAGATCATAATTTTTAAGAACATACCCTGTACCTTGTACATTTTGTGCATATCAGGGTTTCCCGCACACCGAGCAAACGTGTTGGGCCGATACTCCCCTTCCTCCTTAGGGATTAGTCTTACATTTGTAATCGCCATACCTCAAATAATCTCAGCACCACTCTCACTTGGCCATGTGCAACCCCCCCACCCCACTTTCCTGCCTTCAAGGCCAGCATGAATTAATGCTTGCTTCCTTCAGCCTAGTTCAGCCTTTCCTTAATGCATGGTCATGCACTAGGAGAAGTGCGGCAGGAGAAATAGGGGAAAAAGCACAGTTTCATAAAAGAGGGAGCATCCTTCATTTACCCCTTCCCTGACAAACTTGAACCCCCTATTCTCAGGGGCGGAAAAGATGTGCGGTTTGCATTGCTGGCATGCCTGCTTCAAGAAATTCATGTGGGAAACCCTGGAAGTATGCACTTTTTTGGCTGCTAGCATTGGAATCACTTGCACCACAGTCAGGAAGATCTTTCAGAATTGATCCTACCTTCGTTTCAAAAGTTTAAAGTGCCTGTTTCTGGCTTCATCAGTGAGAAGTGGAGCTCTGCAAAGAATAAAGGTGATTATGCTCATGCAACTAGCAATTTGAAAAGTCTGCGTTGAATTATCCACAGGAACCAGTTGTGTCTGGAGCTACATTGATTGTGTCCCCTGCATCCATTAGCATGCAGTGGGTTGAGGAGATACAAAAGCACACCAAACACCAGGATGTCAAACTCCATGTATACCGGTATGCATGAAGACTTCATAGGTATAATACTTTTTGATTTTACCTTGGGAGGGTTATGCAATTGTTCATTACCCTTGTGTCATTCAGTGGTGTTTATCAGGAGGGATACATCCAGCCAAGGACACTGGCCCACTGTGACATTGTCCTCACTACTTATGATATTCTCTGCAAGGAGTTGGACTACATTGATCTCCCGCACACAAATAGTGAAGCTGGTCGAACGTTAGTCTCATGTAGCCTGGATATTGTTTCTCAGGCTTATTTTCTGTAGGCCTAGTTCAAGTCACTCCTGGGTTCATATATACATCATATGATTAAATGTATGCTTTGTGAAGTATCAGATTTTCATCCAATACTGATGCTGGCATTGATGAATAGATTTAAAGAAAAGCAAGTTCAGCATCTTTGGCCCTTATGGCTTATGGCTCATGACAGGCTTCTCATAGCTTGCAAATGAAAATATGAGATTAGCCTAATTGATATCTTTCAGATGTCCTTGAGTTCAATATGCTTCACATATTTGACCAGCCAACATTTACCCATTGTAATGGTTCTTATGTTGACAGAAAATGGTACTGAATATATTTTAATGATTGGTAGGCCTATCTGAAGGTTTCTTTCTTGTCCCTGCTTCCACCTCAGATTCCGTCACCCAAAGCGCTTCATGGCAGTTGCAAGCCCTCTGCCATGTGTCCAGTGGTGGCGAGTATGCCTAGATGAGGCCCAGATGGTCGAAGGGATCCACACCCGACCAGCTGAAATGGCCTCGCGTCTTGCAGCCATCAACCGCTGGTGCGTCACTGGTACACCTATCCAGCGCAGCCTCAAAGGCAAGTCTTTGATTTCAGCTAGAAGGAAAGAACAATAAATGTCTGTGAATCATGCACCTATCATGTTCTTCCCTTCAATGAGAACTTCATATTACCTTTATGAAGAAAATTGTAACTTGTGTTTAGCAGAAATTTGATACTTACTCCTGCCTCAACCTGAGTGAGAGCCTGTCAGTCATTCTCATTGTGTACAGTACAGTAGACTTCCCTGCAAAAATCAATTCCTCCTCTCGAGATTGTAACAAACATAATGTCTTAATGAAGGACATGAAGATGCGAAAGGATGCTAAAAAGTTTTTTTTCAATTTTAAAATGTTCAAACCATATTCATGAATCTTATTTGTTCCTTACTGAAATGCCTTCACCCAGTTCTTTGACCTAAGTTAAACTGAGTGACCTAAGTTTCTTCTATTGTTTTCTTGGTATGAAGAAATCCAGAGGAAGCCAAATAATAAATGGTTATAAAAGATAAAAAATAATGAAATTTCTAGATTATGGTATCTGGCTTCCTATTGTATCCTCTCTAAGTTGAGTCTAAATCAGAAGTCCAAAGGCAAGAAAAAGAAGATAAAAGAGGGAGAAGAAAAAAGTAAGAAATCACAGTAAATGCACCCCAGGACAGAGAGGGACAGAGAAATGAATCTTGATCATGCCTAATTCACATTATAACCCTTATAATTCATGCTTCACAAAGCTGTTTGTTGCTTGTAAATTTTGATTCACAGACACCTTTATATCATTATTAATGACATTCAGAGTTGCACTTTCCCCTTCAGGTCAGAATACAGAGATGTTATCATTTTAGATTTGTTTGGCCTTCTGCACTTCCTGGGTGTGGATCCATATTGGGAGGAGTTTTGGTGGAAGGAACTTCTGTATGGGCCATATTGCTCCGGGGACCCAGCTCCCTTGTTCAACATTATGAGTCAGTTCATGTGGCGCACAGCCAAGCAGGATGTCATAGATCAGGTTGGTTTCAGCCTCAGCATGAAATTTCACCAAGATGTCTTCCTGTTTGAAAGGTTCTAGTAAAAATCAACTAATGAGGAGCTGTGAAGACACTTTCTTTGATGTAATAATTTGACAGGACTTTTGAATACCAGCACAAGAACAACAGATCTCAGATGCAAGGATTTATTCAGCCTAAATATTCCTTTGGTATCAGATCCAGCTGCCAGCCCAAGATGAAGACATTCACTGGCTAAGCTTCTCCCCCATTGAGGAATACTACTATCGTCATCTGCATGTAGCATATGCTGCTCAGGCTCGGGAACGCCTCTGCACTTTCGATGAAAATGCATGTTTAGATCAACTTGATCGACATGTCCTCCAGTGGGCCCTGTCACCCCTGCGGCGACTTCGTCAAGCATGCTGTCATCCACTGGCCATCCGTGGTCATGGTCAGTCTATGACCCTCAATAACACACGCATGAGTATGGAGAAACTTCTTGAGCACCTTATTAAGAAAAACAAGAACGAAGCTGAAGAGATACAGAGGCAGCTGGTTGCTGCCTTGAATGGTGAGTATCCCAGAAACTAGTTTACAGGAATCATGAGCAGGGAAACTTAAAATGCTAGTGTGAACTGAGTCTTGATGGCTTATTTTGATACTGTGCTGCTCACTTGTGTTTGCAGACAGATCACAATAGCTACTTGGATTTCAATATTTTTACATCAGAGGTTCAACCAAGTATGTATATATATATTCAAGGGAAAATTAGTATACAGTGAAAACTCGTTAACTCGAACTTTTAGGGACCGGGCAAATCGTTTCGAGTTATCCGAAGTTCGAGTTATCAGGAATCCCCCCCCCCCCC